>JAKCPI010023953.1:0-17245 GCA_023213315.1 Euborellia annulipes | reverse complement strand
ATCACTCTACGGAAAAAATAATTAAAAAATTTAAATATATAACAATTTTTATTATTTTTTATTTGAGATATTTAATTATTTTAATTAATTGGTGAATGTATAATAATAATACCTATATTATAATATAGATTACTAATTGTACGTAAAGGACTTCTGCCATTTTAACAAGTTTTTTACAAATAAAAATTTGAATTTTTGAAAAAATAAATTGTATTACCTTGTGGAACGTCCCCCGGTAGTCATCGATATGATGTATTTTTAAAATATATTGGGCGTAGGAATTAAAAATGTGCCTTTATTTTTTTTTTTTTTTCTTTTTCACCCCCACCCCCCCCCCCCCCCCCCCCCCCCTCGCCCCCCCCCCCCCCAAACACATCACATAAAACATCCATTATAAATGATATTTATTAAATTAGAGTCATTTGATTTTAAACCAATCTATAAGCCATCCAGACCAAATAAAAAAAACAAACCGCCCGGGCTGCCAGGCCCCGCGACTCGGGAAAAAAAGGAGGCCCCCCCACCCCCCCCCCCCCCCCCCCCGGGGGGGCCTTTATTTTGTTTAAAATAAGCATTTATTTTTTTAGAAATAGTAACAAATTGGTTATTCTATATATTGTCCATCGCTAGCCACTACTTTATCCCATTTTTCTGGCAATTTTCGGATTCCAGGAAAAACGACTAGTCTTTTAAGTCAATCCATGAATCGGCCCATTTTTTGGAATGTTCATATGAAGTGACAGGCCATTGATTGGAACAAGTGGTAGTCCGCAGGGGCAATGTCTGGGCTATACGGCGGGTGGGGTAAGACTTCCCATCGAAGTGTTTCCAAGTATGTTTTGACTGGTCGTGCATCATGTGGACGGGCATTGTCGTGCAGCAATATCACCTTGTCGGGTCTGTCTTCGTATTGTGGCCGTTTTTTCTTCAATGCTCGGCTCAAACGCATCAATTGTAGTCGAGAAAACCCCCCCCTCCTCACCCCAAACCCTACATTTTATCTTATTTTTTTTCTAAAAATTTATTTTTAATATTATAAAATATTAATAATTAATATTAATAATATATATATATTTTTAACAAGAAAAAGAAGTTATACAAAATAAAAAAAAAAAAAAGTTGTGTGTGGGGCGACAAGATTTCCCACCCCCCTCCCCTAGAAACACCTCTGGATCTCCCCTTGATTGTAGTCGGTAGCTGTGATGGTTTCATTAAGTTGGAGTAGCTCATTATACACCACACCAACCTGATCCCACCATATACAGAGCATAAGCATGGATATTTGGCTTTGACGTTGATGTTGAGGCATGTCTGGGGTAACAATATGATTTTTTTACGTTTAGGGTTATCGTAGTGTATCCATTTTTCGCTACCAGTCACGATACGATGCAGTAACACTTCTTATTTGCCGTTGGAGCAGTTGCTCGCATGTGAAAAAACGCCGTACAACATCTCTTGGTTACAATCACCCAAATTCCTTGCTCAATATTAATAAATAAACACCCCTAAATGGCATCAGAAGCCGAAAAGGGTTTTTTTTTGAAGAAAAAAAAAAATGTATTATATACACAGGAATCTAATTGAAGGCGATTTATTGCCGAAAAACAGAGGTGAAGGGTTAAAACATTCGCATGCCACATATGCAAATTCATCTTTTTGGGGACATGGGAAACCTCAAAATAGGATTAAATACAAGAAAAAAAAAAGAAGACGTAAACTTCCAGGAGGTCCCATGTGATAGCCAACCAGCCAAGGCATCTGCATTTCTTGGAAACATAAAAGCGTTATTCCGAAATTTCTTTTTTTTTTTTTTTTTCAACTCAACGCGCGCAGTAAAAGATGAATATTGAATGCCTTTTAGTTGAGTGTCTAATTAGTTTCTTTACGTTTTATTGTTTTGCCAAAATTAACCCCGGCTCTCTTGTCGCATTACAAAAAGAAAGGGAGGGGGGAGGGGGGTCAATGACTCGGTAGGGCTTGGATGCCGCCATTAAATGCACTCCAGACAACAACAACAACAACAACAGACGACAACCGAATTATCCATGGCCCAAGCGTTGCACTTTATACACAGTACATAAAAGAGGATTTTCATTTAATAAACAAAAGTCATTTCATATCAAATTTTTGACATTATTACTTTCTCTACCCTATATGCTTAGACGCCGGAACTGGGAGGGGGGGGCAAGGGCATTGCCCCCCCCCGCAACCTACAGGGGGGGGACAGAGGGGAGCAAAATTTCTTCTTTTATTTCATTTATTTTTAAAAATGATATATTTTTACTTTGAAAAATAAAATCTTCTAAATTAAAAAAATTAAAAGGGTAAGAAATTCATTTTTTCCAAATTTTTTCCAAAATTTTTGATAAAATCACTATCAAATTTTTTAAAATTTTAATTTTATTAAACTTGTGATTTTATTTAAAATTTTTAAAGTTTTATAGTAGATTTGTTTTTGTTTTATACTATTTAAACATATTAAATTATTTTAATTTTCTAAAAAAATTTTTTTGCTGCCCCCCCCCCCCCCCCCCTGATTCAAATTCGCTCCGGCGCCCCGCCCATATGAAATATGTCCTAAAAAAATTTATATTTAATGTTACTTGCACAATTGACAAAAAAAAAAATATCTATAATCTAATCAAAACAAAAAAACTTTATTGTTAATTTTCTCAAATCTCGGTAGCTGACGCTTGACACACTAATGCGTAACAGGTTCCATATATGAAATATATAGAGAGAAAGTACTATTGGTTTAATGTCAAAAATTCGATGACGAGATTTTCAAATAAGCTTTTGAACAAAATCAACCAAAAAGTACTGGTACTTTACTGATGATGTACTTTTTTTACTTTTTTTTTTTTTTTTTTTTTTTGATTTTCTCAAAATTCACTCCACCAAAAATTGTTTAAATTTCAAAAATGAATTATTTTTTAGATACTCTTTTAAAAAGTATATCAGTACAATGTTTGGTGAAAATTGTCTGAAGTAGGCTTACACTTTACTGATGTATTTCAGATTTTTCCAATTCATTTTCATGTTAAATCCCCATATAGTGGATTTGCATGTTAATATTCAAGGGATGATGAATAGGTAGCCAAAAAAAAAAACAAAATTTTTAAAAATTCAAATTAAATATACAAATTAAACACTAGGTTATTTGTTTCAAAAGGTTTTATTAATTAAAAATTAACACTTAATACGTATTTCGACAACTTCTTGTCATCATCAGAAGTGATTACATTCTTTTTTCTTTCAATTTTTAATTTTCTCTGTCGAAGTTTCGAGCGCTCATCATCAGGACAGATAAAAAAGTCATAAGCTTAGATTGAAATAGCTTGTCATATAAAGATATACAAATAAATACTGATGATACATCAAAATAATATGAATATCTATAAAACAACAACTGGAGATAACAGAGGATTCCACAAAAAATTGCACAATTACAAGATCGGATTTTCCAAAAAGTGAGCAAGAATAAATTTGATGCATTTACTCGCTTAAAGCGAACAAGGGGGTCCAGGGGGCGCAGAACCCTGGCAAGTGTTAAAGTCCGCTTTTGGCGGCAGAGGGATAATTATTTTGAATATACGGTTAGAAAGAATGATCCTTCAGCTAAAGATTTTTTTCTAGTATTTCATTTTACCGCGTGAGAGCGCGCGGCGGGAAATTCTTATTTGAAAGTTTAAACCTATGTAGAATCCGAACTGCTAATCACATCAGACTAAATTTGATGTTAATTTGTGCAGAAGGAAAACTCTAATTACATATAAAAAAAAAAAATTGCGATTAATATCTTTTTCATCAACTCGGGTCTCTGAGAGTGAGCCCCTTAAAAAACATTCATTTTACCATGTAAATAATTATTCTGTTTGTTTTGTATGTAGGTGCACCAACCCCCTCGTGAGTCGGATAAAGAGTCGCTGGTATCCGAGGCGTCGGCAACACCAACCCCGGGCGGAGTAGTCAGCTCCTGTACGGGATTATCGCAATCCGATTTATCCTCCTGCGGCAGTGACGGCGATGACGGCGGCGGCGGGGAGGCGGTGGTGGTGGTGGTGGTGGTCGTGCCTCCGGCTACGGTTATGGAACACAATGTGCTTATGACCATGGGCCTTACGGCTATCAACGTTATCACGGTTATGACGTAGATGATGGTCATAGGCCGATCAGTTCAGCGTTAATAGTTGGCACGGTGACCGCGCCGCCGAGTGACGACGAGGCTCTCCTGCTCGAGGAACAGCGTCGTCTTGGCAATGGCAATGTCGCCATCGAGCCTGTCACCAGCTAGAGACACTCTCCCGCCCTCTCCGGCGGTTTTTTCTCTTATTCCTTAGACTGAACAAAAAAAAAAAAAACAGCAGATGACTCGAAATGGAACTTTATAATTTTATTTTGGGCTTTTAAACCCGGGATCTCTAGATTTATAATAAAAAAATGTAAATATTAAAAATAAATTTCCTTTCTTCATTCTCTATAAATTTTTCTCTCACTTATTTTAGATCTTAGAAAGCATAGAGTAAGAGTTTGTCTTTTTAAAAAGATGCATAGCCGAAGAAAGGAAATTTATTCTCTGTTCCATTTTATTTTCAATCTAGTCCAATTTAAAGAGATCAATTTGCAATTGTGTCATTTAGTAAGTCAACATGGGTTCGGTCGCGCGCCTCGAAAAACCGTTAGAAGACGATTCAGTACCGAGTTACTCTAGGCGGCAAGAGATGGCGTTAGTGCTCCCCATAGGAATACAAGCATTTTATGCCATTTCATTTGAAAGGTTCCAGCTAATTAATTAAGGGTAAAAAATTAATTATTTTTTAACACAATGATTACTAATTTAATTATCTACAAGATATCGAGCAAATTTTTTAAAAATATCTTTTATTTAATGCGATTAATCTAAAAAAAAATTTATTTTTTCGAAAATCAAAAAAAAGGGCTTCTATAAGTTGTAGATATTTTAAATAGCTTTAATTTTAAAAAAATTTGAGGCCGATAGCTTCAAAATTAGCACCCCGAGACGCGCACCTTAAGGCATACGGGATGGCACAATTAGAGCACAATCTCTACCAAGTACCAATTTCCTTCAAACAGGTAGTTAGAGTATGGCAACCGAAACGTTGTCACTTGTATTTTTGAAATTTAACATAGTGGAAGTGGAAGATATGGGGCCATCAAAGGGGACAAATAAATAAATAAATAAATAAATAAAAAGCAACCAAGGAACTTTGAAAATGCATATCCAAATGAATATTTCACTCCACCCCCTCCCCCTTTCTATATCTCTTAGCTTACATACTCTAACTGTTAGAAACAAGAATAGCGAAGCTGAAATTATATTTCCAATTCTTGAATTATAAGGAATAGTTACGAGTTTTCTGGCAAACAAAAAAAACGAAACTTTTGATGAAATTTCATTTAACTCTTCTAAATATTATTTTTAAGTTTCTCTGAGCGCCCAAGGCGTTTGTTTTAATTAGCAATAAAATCAAGAGAGAGGCAAGTGCGACTTACAAGTTGAACAAGACCGCAGGCGAGGGTTTATATGGGACAAGCTTTAAAGGGATTCATTTTTGTTTTATTTCAAATTTATATAAAAAAAAAAACAGACTTTTTTCTTATTCACACTCACACTCATGCACACAGTCTTTTCGGCAACTTAGGCCATATAAGACTTTACACGATAACCGTTATTATGAATATATAAACTTATATATTGGGGTCCAGTCATTCTTATTTAAACCATTTGGTATCCAAATGGCCTAAATAAAATAATTAGGGTCCGATCGAAACAAGATTTTCAGCCGAAACCGTAATCGAAACAGAAACTTGTATTTCCTATACAAAATTCATATCATTTTTACTTTCTCTTACCTATGTATATATGTAATATATATATAGAGAGAAAGTATTGGATTCATGTCAAAAATTCGATGTCGAGATTTTGATGGATCTTCACGTTTTGAGGTCCCCTGAATCCAAAAAAGTGGTTTTCGCGACATGGTCTGTCTGTGGGTGGGTGGGTGTGTGTGTGGGAGGGTGTGTGTGTGGGTGGGTGGGTGTGTGTTCAATTTTAAGCATGAAGGAATTGAGCTAGGAGGTTGAAATTTTATATTTAAGTTAAACACCCCCTGGGACCGGAAAAATAAGCTTTTAATCAAAATCGGCCAAAGGTACTAGTACTTTACTGATGTACTTTTTCAGTTTTTTTCGATTTTCTCAAAATTCGCTCTAACGATTTTGATAAAAATTCAAAAATCAATTATTTTTTAGATACTCTTTTAAATGTATATTCTCGTTTTGCCCTCAAAATTGTTTGAAGCACACTTTACTCTTGTGCTTCATAGGAAAGAATAGAAGAAATGGTTGCCATGGTAACAAAATATAAATATTTTGTCATACCTATAAATTTTACATCTTGAAAATCGAATGTACCGTACTGTCGGAAACTAAATACATGTCGACACAAAAAATCTGGTGTGACAAGCACAGTACACAACATTCGATTACCGAAGGTAAGAGAAAGTTGTGTGCTGTGCGCCAGTCACACCAGATTTTTTTTTTTTTAACTTTTCCCTAACAAAACGAAATTTTTCCGCCCCGCGGAAAATTTTCAGGTTTTATCAGGTTTCGACCGGCCGAAAAGTTCGGCTAGTTTTTGGCCGAAACCAGGATTTTTGGCCGGAACTGGCCGAAACCGAATATTCGATCGGTTCCTAAAATTAATCCGTGGACCCGCGACCCTTGGTATAGAAGACAGGTGCGCTACCAACTACACCAAGCCCGAGGGCTTTATTTAAATGAAATAGTGTTAGAAAATAAAAAGTTAATCAAAATTTTTAAACCTTATGGGTGAGTTATAAAATTCTTAAGTATGCTTTTTATGAAAGACAGCAATTTCATATGATTTCAGCAAATTTCTTTATTAATTTTAAACTGGTAACCGTTGGCTCTAGTTGAAACATTATGCTTTAATAGGAGAATTAAATTTAAGTTCCCAAGGTTTTGTGTTTCAATAATATATTTGATATTAACACTTTATACGTATTTCGACACCATATGTGTCATCTTCAGAAGCGAATTACATATTACAGTATGTAATTCGCTTCTGAAGATGACACATATGGTGTCGAAATGCATCAGGTGTTAATATCAAATTAATATATTATTGAAACAGAAAACCTTGGGAACTTAAATTTAATTCTCCTATTAAAATTTCTTTATGAATAGTAGAAAAATATAAAACACTATAGGATATATGATATCGTAATAGATTTCGGGCGGGATTTGATAAAAATGTTGCAAATGCCTTTTACCTGGTATAAAAAAAAAAATTATTTTTCTCTTTTTAAAGGAAATAAAATCATTTTGAAGAAGTTGTCGAAAAAAGAGCTTCGTTACTTGAATGAATTCGTCATTCGTATTGTATGTAAAATACAGGCCAGAAAAACCTTCCTTTACTTATTATATTATATATAAAAGCAAAAATAAATCCTTCTGCTGTTTTTATTATTATATTATTATAAATTTAGGAATAAAATAAAAAGCTGCCGGATTCCCAAGTGAAGAGAAAAAAGAAAAAAACTTTGACTCGGTGACGTCACTTGTTTAGTGTTTTGACGATCATTTTTAAAATAATTTATTTATTTAAAATAAGCAAACTATGGCAAAATAAATAAATAAGTGCCAAACTTTTATAATAATAAATAAATATATTTTAAACAAAGAAAAAAATAAATAAATGAATCAAAAAGGATTAGAGAAATTTATTTAAATAATAATAATAATAATAATATTAATACTTATAATAATAAATAATGAAAATTAAAATAATGTTAAATCCAGTCAACACAAAAAAGAAAAAAATTGTCAGATGTCGTGACGTGACGTATAATCGATTCCACTTAAGTGGGCCTTTAGTGTACAGGCCACTCTGAATGAATGATAAAGAATTAAAAAAAAAGGATTTTTGATCAGCTAGAAATATTTTTTTTTTTTTCAACAGGTAGAGGTCACGCTTCTCCCAACTCCTAAATGGTCTGACTAAAAACGTTTGTTCAATAATAGATTTGATTAAGGCAAAGTCAAAAAAAAAGACGTATGCATCCAAAAATATTTCTTTTATTAGTCCGTCGACTGACGTTTCGGCCACTGGTCTTTTTCATCTTCAGAATAATTGAAAATTACAATTGAGTGCTCCGTTCATACGAATGTGCCTCCAGCTCTGAAGATGACAAAGACCAGTGGCCGAAACGTCAGTCAACGGCATAATAAAAGAAATATTTTTGGCTGGTTATAACAAGCGGCAGACAAGAGAAAGATTTTTCATTAAACTTGGATACTCTCGAGAGAGAAATGAAAAGTCAACTGCATAGATCGTAAAGGGGGGGGTAATTACCCCCCCCCCCCCCCGAGATTTAAAAAAATACTTTTTTTTTTTAATTTATTTTTAATGTAAAATTTAAAAAATTAATATTTAAAAATTCGATTTGTATTAAATACAATTCCGCGAGAGAGGGAATATTCCGCGGACGGCACACGAAAAAATTTTGTTTCCGCCGGCGGCAAAGATTTTTGTGTCCGGAAAACTTTGGTTTCGCGAAAAAAAAAAATTTTTTCGCAGAAAAATTTTTGAGATTACCCCCCCCCCGAGAAACACCTCTGGATCCGCCCTTGATCGTATCCCTTATAGATGACGATCCTATAGCACGCGTGCCTAAAGTGGCACGTTATCAATTTTCAAAATGTATACTCATTTTATAATAGAAAATGCAAAATTTGAAAAATTTATCGTTTGTCAATTTACTGTAGATACTGAGAATGTAGTGATAAGTAGAGAGCGGAAAAAAGTCTCTTATTTTCAGAAAAAAGTCGCCTTTAAAGTCTATTATTTTTTACCCAAAAAAGTCTGTTTTTGGCAAAAAAGTCGCTGTCAATTTTAAAATATGAGAAAGTAAAAAAAAATAGCGAACTTATCTATCGATAACCAGAATATGGCAGAATAATAGATCAGTGGAGATATCTAAGAAAATCTGGAAAAGTCTCAAAATTGACAAAAGTCGGGAAAACTTTTTTTTCTAGTGATAAGTCATTTGGGTGGCCTATCTTCCAGCAAACATTCAGGAATGAAAAACTGTAAAATGGAATGTATGAAGTAGTCTGGTAAATAATTCAAAGCACCAGTTTTTTCGCTCTATTCAATTTATTGAGCCCTCCAGACCCCCCCCCCCCCCCCTAGGATAAAGCTAATTCGCCCGCCGCGAGACCCTGGTTCGAGTCCAGGGGGCGCAATTTTGCCCAATCATAAACACAAATTCAACTCGCAAATTTTTATTGACTGGCTAATGAACAGTCTATTTGAGTGAAAATTACATCTTTTTCAAAAAGAGATCTACCTAGTTACTATTTAATTTATTTAATTTGATTGATAGCCAATTCAAGTGAAGCTGTTGTCGCATGAGATTGGTGGCGAACCTTTGACCTCAAGTGGCAAGGATTCTACCACTGTGCTACTGCTCAGAGTCGGAAAGCGAATCCCATCCAAGTAGTACAAGAAGCGAGACCTCTAACTCTGTTCTACGTCCCAGAGGCGCTGAGAATGCGTTAAAAAAACAGCTGCTTTTAGTCACAAAACAAATTTTTTTGCTTTTTTTTTAGCAATTTTCAAAGAAATTAAAAAAAAAGTTATTTGAAATTGATTTTTGGTTCTTCAAACACTAAAAAAATTTAGAGGGATTTTCTAAACACAACTAGTAATAATATACCAGTCCGGGGCGTACCGAGACAGTTGGGGGCCTATATACTCGAACCGGGTAAAAAGTTATTATGCAAATTAATCCGATAAGAGACAAAGCCCTAAATGAATTAACTGAGGATATTTCTTATATCATTACGGCAAAGAGAATGAGTTGCTTTATTTGCGGGGAGAGAGCTGATCACGAGTCCTTTTGTTTTAATTTCTTGAATGCAGAATGTAAAAGAAAAAATAATAGGTAGGTCTATTAAATATTTATTTGAGAAAAATTGCATAATTTGGGAGTCCATCTTTTGATCACCTGATGACGAACTATCCAAGGTTCGACTCCCGGCTGAGGCAATTTTTTTAATAAAGGCCCAGGAATCGATTGTGTGATAAAAGAGAAAGTTTTTATTTAATTTGTTAGTTATAAGAAGATGAATTGGTTGAGTTGAGTCTGTGATATGAAATCGGTTAACGTTTTTGACCAGAGGGAACTTTTTCTTTAGGCTCCATGACCAATTTGGGAGCCGCTTATGACGAATTATGACCAAAATACGAATGTGTGTGTGCTGGCTGGGATATTTATAAAAGTGAGAAAAGGAAAGGGCTGAAGTGTTTCGGCCCTTTCCTTTGTTTAAAGACTGCCCACTTAAAATTAACAAGTAAATAAATAAATAAATATTGTTTTATGTTATCAACACAAATCATATATGGAAAATAACAATTAAAAGTATAAATTGCCATTTTAAGGACAAGAAAGAGAAAAGAGAGCGAGGACTAGCTGCGTGGCCAGACAAAGGTGTATTTGAGATCTCTATTTGGTAATGTCAAAAAAGAAAGAAAGAAAATATTAGCATGTCATTTGGCCATAAACATTAGAAAAGTTTAGCTAACGACTTATGTTTTTTTAAAGATATATTTGGGCAACTGAATCTTAGCCGTTTCGGTTTATAAACCATCATTAGATAATAATTTAATACTCAAAAATACTGTAGCCTATAATTAATAAATTGTGGAAATATTTTTATTTTTATTGATGGCTGGATATTAAGATATGAGGATGTGGCATATGGGCAGCCAAGGCGAAAAATAAAATAAAAATCTATTTTTTGTCGACGTTTCGAGATCGTAGGTCCTGATGAAGAGTACGATCGGCACTCGAAACGTCGTCAAAAATAGATTTTTATTTTATTTTTTGCCTTGATGCCCATATGCCACATCCTCATATCATAATTAAATATCCATCAGCCATCAAGAAACAACTAATTAACATCACCACCATTTTTATTTTTATTTCGATTTCTATATTCTTTAGTTTGGCTTTTTTCTTTAGACTCGTTAAATTCAGGGGCGTATATAGAAATGTTTTTCGGAGGGGGCGAAGTCATTTTTAAATACTTCCCCCCCCCCCCCCCCATACACACAAAAATACCTCAACTCCGATGGGCCCGGCCCTCTCAAATACACATTTTCGTTAAATTTTTTTTTAATTTTATTAAAAAATTGCTTATATATATGGTTATATATTTATATATTTCATTTTTTTTTTTTTTTTATTTATTGCGACGCACTTGTTTAAACAAAAATATAGATACTATTGCCCATATACCCGTATATATGTATTGAATTGAAAGATTTCGAGGGGGCCCGGGCCCCCTTCCCCCCCCTTATATACGCCCCTGGTTAAATTATTTGGTAGCCAGTATTAATTTGAATAAGGGTCATTCCATGACAAATCAACCAAAAAAATAATATTTTCACCCACAATCTCAGATTTTTATGAAACTTGGTCTGTTTGTTCTATATATAGAGATAAGTAACAGCACCAAATTTCAATTTTTTATCTCACTTAGTTTTCGAGTTATGGCTCTTTAAAGTTTTGATTTTTTTCACCTTCCGCGGCTTGAATAATGCCAAACAAAATGTGACATGGAAGAGAAAATAATTTCTCATTTGCTTATTTGACACCCAATCTTGATGAAATTTTTATTCTAGGTTCTTTAAACAATAAGGAATTAGAAAAAAAATATATCACGAATCTAAGTTAACCCTAAAATATAAAAAAAAATTCATATTGTTGATTTTTTTAGTTTTGAAAACGCAAACATGGTTTAGCGCTAAAGCCGATATCTCCAAAAGGGAATGAGATATTCAAGAAATTTTTTTTTCCTAAATAATCTACATGAAATGGGCTTTAATTTAGTAAAATAAATAAAATTAGGTGCTGGCTGTGTCTTCTACACAGCCGGTGGCTTTTTAACGTGACAACGTCTTTTGCTTGATTTCAAAAAAAATTTTTTTTTCTTACCTATATTGAAATATAAAGAGAGAAAGTATTGTTTTTATTTTTTTTTTTTTACTAGTAGTTTGTTTTCATAAATAAACATGTTCAAACATTTTCATTGAAACAATATATGACAGGTGTTGCGCTTTTTCTATCCATTAAGGGCGACTTATGCTTAAAAAATGAGGTTTTTCGAGAAAAAAACCAATTTTGGAGTTAATTACTCGGGATTTTTTTATTTATTCTATTAGAGGTTATCTTTCTGCACTAAATGACATCTCATTTAGTCTGATCTGATTAGCCGTTCGGAATCTACAGGGGTTTAAAATTTCGAAAAACGAAATCCCGCCGAGTGCTCTCATGCGGTAAAATGACTTCATATCAAAAAAAAGAAAAAAAGCCCTGGGGGTATTGAACCACTCTTTCTAAAACTATATTTAGCTTTAATGTAGCTTTTATGGTCAAGTCGCTATGCGTTGCACAATTAGGGCTATTTTTCGATATTTTTTTGCCTAAAAAATGAGGTTTTTCGAGAAAAAAACCAATTTTGGAGTTAATTACTCGGGATTTTTTTATTTATTCTATTAGAGGTTATCATTCTGCACCAAATGACATCTCATGTAGTCAGATCTGATTAGCCGTTCGGAATCTACAGGGGTTTAAAATTTCGAAAAACGAAATCCCGCCGAGTGCTCTCATGCGGTAAAATGACGTCCTATCAAAAAAAAAGAAAAAATAACCTCTGGGCATTGGATCACTCTTTCTAAAACTATATTTAGATTTAATGTAGCTTTTATGGTCAAGTCGCTATGCGTTGCACAAGTAGGGCTATTTTTCGATATTTTTTTGCCTAAAAAATGAGGTTTTTCGAGAAAAAACCAATTTTGGAGTTAATTACTCGGGATTTTTTTATTTATTCTATTAGAGGTTTTCTTTCTGCACCAAATGACATCTCATTTAGTCTGATCTGATTAGCCGTTCAGAATCTACAGGGGTTTAAACTTTCAAATTTTAATTTACCGCAGCGCGGTAAAATAAAATGATAGGAAAAAAATAAATGGTGAAATCTTTAGCTGAAAACTCATTCTTTCTAACCGTATATTTGTCATAATTATACCTCTTAAGACAGAGGAGTTATTCAAGCCAATAAACTTTTTCGTGCAAGCCCCTCTAACATGCCACTATAGACACATGATTTGTAAGACGTTGTCACGTCAAAATTTTGTGTATTTTGTTCCCTCTATTTCTAAAGTCCATTGCAAGTTTCAATATATAGTTTTAAATGTTAAAAAGGTTTCACGGGCAAAATGAAAATATACATTTTAAAGAGCATTTAAAAACTAATTGATTTATGAATTTTAATCAAAATCGGTTGGAGCAAATTTTGAGAAAATGGAAAAAAACTGAAAAAATACATCAGTAAAGTACTAGTCCTTTTTGGCCGATTTTGTTCAAAAGCTTATTTTGAGTGTCCGGGAGGGTACCTAACTTAAATATAAAATTTCAACTTCCTAGCTCAATTATTTCATTGCTTTAAATTGAACACTGTGTTTTCGTGTGTGTTCAGTTTTAAGCATACACACGCACAGTGTTCAATTTAAAGCAATGAAATAATTGAGCTAGGAAGTTGAAATTTTATATTTAAGTTAGGCACCCTCCCCGGACACTCAAAATAAGCTTTTGAATAAAATCAGCCAAAATTTTTTTTTTTTTTTTTTTTCATTTCCAAAATTTTACTTTATTACTTAGTTTTTTTTCAATTTTTTTCCAATTTAAATTTCTCCAACCATTTTTAAATAAATCAATTAGTTTTTAAATGCTCTTTAAAATGTATATTTTCATTTTGCCCGTGAAACCTTTTTAACATTTAAAACTATATATTGAAACTTGCAATGGACTTAGAAATAGAGGGAACAAAATACACAAAATTTTATTTTACTAAATTAAAGCCCATTTCATGTAGATTATTTAGGAAAAAAAATTTCTTGAATATCTCATTCCCTTTTAGAGATATTGGCTTTAGCGCTAAACCATGTTTGCGTTTTAAAAACTAAAAAAAAATCAACAATATGAATTTTTTTTTTTATATTTTAGGGTTAACTTAGATTCGTGATATATTTTTTTTCTAATTCCTTATTGATTAAAGAACCTACCAAAAAAATTTCATCAAGATTGGTGGTCAAATAAGCAAATGAGAAATTATTTTCTCTTCCATGTCATATTTTGTTTGGCATTATTCAAGCCGCGGAAGGTGAAAAAATCAAAACTTTAAAGAGCCATAACTCGAAAACTAAGTGAGATAAAAAATTGAAATTTGGTGCTGTTACTTATCTCTATATATAGAACAAACAGACCAAGTTTCATAAAAATCTGAGATTATGGGTGAAATGGCCTGGTTGAACTGACGTGGAATGACCCATAAATGTTTGTCGCTCAGTACTGTAGACGACCTCTGTACCAAAAGGGTTAACTCAAGTTATTTAAATTTTTTTTTTTTTTTTTTTTTTTTTTTTTTTTTAGTTAATTTTCACTCCCTACTTGTTAGATTATGTTATAGAAACACGAAGGTTTTACAAGATAAATTTTCTTAATTTATTATAATAAACTAGTGAGTTTGAATATGAACTTGTCTAGACCAGTGGTTCCCAACCTGGGGGCGATCGCCCCCAACTGGGCTATTTGGTTTCTCAGTGAGACAATAAATAAGTGAGGGGCGATGAGTATTCAAAAGGGAAAAAATTATTAATTTACTAAAATTTAAAA
Source organism: Euborellia annulipes (assembly GCA_023213315.1). Classification (NCBI taxonomy): domain Eukaryota; kingdom Metazoa; phylum Arthropoda; class Insecta; order Dermaptera; family Anisolabididae; genus Euborellia; species Euborellia annulipes. The sequence continues at coordinate 2,459 of JAKCPI010023953.1, read as the reverse complement.
GAAGAGAAATCAAAGAGAAAAATCCCCTATTTACAGGATGGTCAGGATAGAAGAGGAGAAAATATTGTCATAAAATAAAATTGTCTGATGATAATTCCAATCTAGAATCGAAACATTTAATAAACACATTCATAATAAAAATCTCCTAGGGTCAGGATATTTATTTTTAACTTTGAAATAAAGTATTTTTTGTTAAAAATTTTAAATAATCTTTTGTACGTAAATGCAGATGCAGATCATAGAATCTGATTCAATTTGAACCATGTAAATTTATGTATGTAAAGCGGGTATACCAGTCTTTTCCCAAACTGTGCGCCGCGGCACCCCTGGGCCCCGCGTCTGGTCTCTTGGGGTCACGTGAACATTTTTCTATACTAAATATTATAGTAATTTTTTCCCTGAGGTATACGGTATTTCTGTAAGATGCATAAATTTATACTAGAGCTAAGAGGATAAAACTGCTTTGGTTGTTTTCATATAAGCCTACGGTAATATTATTGTTTAATAAACTTTGGATCAAATTAAAATTAGGCTTACAATGAAAATTAAAAGGGGGGGGGGCAAAAAAGGTTGGGAACCACTGGTTTAGATCGAAACGTCAGAGTAGAGAAACAAATATAAATAATTTCTCTTCTTCGTATACGAGATAGTTAGAAAGCTGCCATTCATAATTTGTAGATGATTTTATTAAATAGATGACGGCTGATATTTTCTATTTTGTTGAAAACAAAATTGTCTCTCTTCATTTGGCTGCCGTTCTTCAAAAAATGAATTGCAATTGGCCTCCTCTGCATTTTCTTTCTTTTGGCCGTAAATTAAATACTTTTTCATATGTGATTGTTTTCTAAAATAAAAATAAATATCTTCCGAATTAAAGAACCATCTGTTATCAAGAAGATAAATCTTGCGCAAAAAAAAAAAGCGAACAATGGATTTTGAAATTCCATTTAATTTGAAATTCTCAGCAACAAAAAAAAAACCAAAACAAAAAAACGAATTCTAATTAATGTCAAAATTTCTTTATTAGTAATTTGGAAGATATTTTTGCCATAGTTTGTTATTTTTGTATGAATGTCTCCGTGTGTGTGTGTGTGTGTGTGTGTGTGTGTGTGTATTCTTTTTTTTGTATTTATTTAAGATCGTCATCACTAGTCCAAAAAAAAAAAAAAAAAAAAAAAAAAAAAATGGTCATACGGGTATTAATAGTGTCGTCGTCGTCTCCTTCAAATTTCGAACTCGTCAAAAAAAAAAGAAGTGAGTGAATTCCAGCACCCTCTCCCTTGCCCCCAACCCCCTTTAAAGGAATGACTGTAACAAGAACAAATGTGAACGTTGTTTTTTTTATCCCCCTCCCCCTCCCCCTCCCCCCTTCTTCCTCCTTTTTCGCTCGTAAAAAAATAAAAATATTGCTTCTATCTTATGTGAAATATTTTTGAAATTAAAGAACAAAAATAAGAATAAGTATTATAATATATATATACTATAATAATATATATATTTAATTATGTGAGATCACTAGAGTGTTAAAATTAAGGTTTACAAAACATAGACAGACAGACAGACAGACAGCCACTGTATATATATATAACACCTTGAATTCGAAAACACTCTCTATTTCCCCGCGCCCCTCCACAGGTCCCGAGCATCCCATCCTCCTCCCCTCTACACTCAGTCAGCATATAAAACAAATAATTATGACTTATTCTATAATTTGGGAATCAGCCTATTGTTTTGGTTGTTGAAAAATGGGATTTGTTTGACTATTAACAACGAATGACACACTACTGTACTTTTATTTGATGGAGGTATATAGTTGGGTGTGGATAATCAAATAGGTAGAAAAAATGAGCAGGCAGTTAGTTTATTTCAATTTATTAGTAAACTCAGGGCCGACGTTTCGGCCACACTTTGGACCATCTCCTTAACCAGGTTAATGCCTGAAAATACATCCTCTCGCCAAAGCTATATTGGCATACCAATTGTACGTAGCTTAATCATGATATTTTCTCCAATGTTATTATTATCATACCATGGACAAGAGAGTGAATGGTATGATAATAATAACATTTGAGGCATTATCATGATTGAGCTACGTACAATTGTGTATGCCCAATATAACTTGGCGAGGATTATATATATTTTCAGGCATTAACCTGGCCCTGAAGATCGTCCAAAATGTGACCGAAACGTGGGCCCTGGTTTATTAATAAATTGAACTAGCTGCTTGCTCATTCTTTCTACCTATTTGATTATACTTGGTATAAACATAATACGGAATAGGTGTACCAATTAAAATTGTCATTAAAACCGGTAAAAACATGCGGTACAACGTTTACATAATTTTTCGTTGGATTTGACAGCGGGGTAGTGGCGGATTAAGGTCGTCTGGGGACTCTAGTAGGGTGCATCGTTTCGCCACTTTTTTTCGGAACGACCCGTCAAAAGTGGCCCAGCCACAT
>JAKCPI010023951.1:0-19091 GCA_023213315.1 Euborellia annulipes | reverse complement strand
TTATATCTTAAACTTTGGCCTGACAAGTACTAGAAGTTTTTTAAAGTTTACAGATCAATTATCTTATAATTTAAAATTTCTTACCAATTTTTCTTCAAAATATTTAACATCATAGAAATAATTAGGAGTCCAATATTTTTTCTTCTCATTCCAAAGAACTGCAACTGGAGGTTCAAACCAAATTATATTATTTGGTATCCTAAAAATTAAAGACTATTTATCAAAGCCAAAAAAAAAAAAATGCAAATATTTTTTACTCAATCGTGACAAGTGCCAGTCTTTCAAGATCTTTCTGTTGAGATTTGAGCTCCTCTTCAATTTCTTCGGGTGCTCTCTTTTTGCCATCTTTAGTAAATAACGAGGGAGGTGCAGGAATACTGTACTCTTCATGGAAATTTATTGAGTCCAGTTCATATGGCATTTTTACTGAAAAAAAAAAAAAAAAAAAATTATAAGACAAAATATTATATTACTGACTTATTATGTAGAGATTAAAAGTATTAATTTGTTGAAATAGATGTTAGCTTACAAACAAGGCCTATGCCTAGGCACTTCAAGTCTTTGGTGCCCTTCGGCACCGACATTGGGACCCTAGAGGACACAAGAAAGAGCCCAAGCACGGGGATTCATATTATATTCTTTCGTAAAGTTGGTCAAAAAATAGCGGCTAGTATATGAATCATGCAAATTAACGGCTCCCTAGTTGAGCTTAGCCCTACCCCCATCCTCAGGGGTTCGCTTCGCCTCTGTCAGGAGCAGGGTCGCACCAAGGAAAACTTTCGCCCGGGGCCAAGATTAAAATTTGCGCCCGCCTCCCCTACCAAAAAAAAAAAAAAAATATTTTATTATATAATTATACCGCCCCCAAAATTTTAGATAAATAATAGATTGTAAATTCCTTCTAATAACAAAAAAAATATTTAATATTATTTTTAGATAAGTTTGTTATTTTTGTCTTCACTACAATCCATTATTATGAATAATTTTTTTTTTTTGTAAAAATATAAACGCTGCCAGATGCCCTTTCTTTAATGCGCCCCCCCCCCCTTGTTGCGGCACTGGTCAGGAGCCCACATGATTTCGATTTTAAGGACATGGACATATTCATGTCAAAATATATACGAATCATGTTTAATACTTGACGAGGCAAGAATCATTTTAAGGATTTTGATCCGAAAATCTATAATTATTACAAAGGTCTTGGAGTTCAACTGCAGTTTGACTCCTGAAATCTTTATAAGGTTAAATATAAAAATTAATGAGTCAATCATCAATACAAATAAACAGTAAAAAAAATAAAAGAAAGACAAAGATAAACTCAAATTAGTTTTTATAGATTATATATTTCATCCATGGATGGATAAGATAAGATATTATTTAAATAAAATTTAATTAAATTATAAAAATAAATAAATATATATATATATATGTATAAGTATAAAATTATTATTATTATAAATGAATTCGATAAAACCTTCGTAAATATCATAAAACAAAAAACTGAACTATTTCTAGCCTTGGCTATTTGGCTATTTGGCATAGTTGTTATTTTAAGGTGATATTGAGATCAATTCATATTCATTTGTTGTTATCTAATCATTCGTTGATTAATGAGAGATAAAAGCAGTTGTCGGATGAGTTTTTCTTGTTAACTTTGTCGAAAGCATTTCAGTTAGCGATGCGACAGCATCCGATCTGTATATTAATTCTCATTAGCTCGGTGATTTCTTTTAGAATAAGGAATTTCGAGCAAAATGGTCTTGTGCCACTTGCTCGTGAAAATCCTGAGCTGATATCAAATAGTAGATGTGCAAGTGAAATCTCCAGTGACCGACCGTACGGATGTTTAAGATGCGAAGGTTGGCAATTTCTTTGTTATTCATTTGCATTTAGCTTTTGAAGGGCAGATGAGTGTTTTCTCAATATATTTTTAAAATTACCAATCATAATTAAATTCATGTTTCAAGTTTGAAGCATAACATCTTTAATTTGCAAAATGAATTAGACACCTTTCAGTTGTCAATACTGAAGCTTCTAGAAACCTGAGGTTTTAAATATCTTAAATATTGTATATGTCTTAAATATTGTATATGTAATTTCTTATTTATTAAGTAATTAAATTTGAGCTCATCTCAATTAATCTAACTGGATTGCACCTGGTCGACGGAGAAATTTGTTGGGTCCATTTCTCAAAATTGCTTTCCAAGTGAATTCATGTACCCGAATGCCGTGCTGTGGTCTAGTGGTAAGGGCACACCGAGTAGAAATGGTTCGACTCTCAGCAGCACACCCTTAATTTTTTCGGGTATATGAATTACCACAAACAAACCTAGTGGCGGAAAACATAGAAAAATTTGGTTCGGTTTTTTCTTGCCTTACATTTTTAACATATTGAGTTGTCAAGAAGAGGTGCCCCCGGGACAGCAGCTCCTACATCCCCCTCTGATAGGACCTGAATTTGAAAATCTATTCAATGGTTAAGTAAGTCTCAGTAAAATTTAAAAAAGTTTCATTTTAGTTGATAAATGACTACTTTGAGTATGAATTAATGTTGGCTAATGAAATTAAACTGGCAACAAAAGACCGGCATCTAACTACTTGTAAGCATTGTATTATTCAATTTGGAGAAAAATATCAACCAAAGAGGCTTAGCCAACATAATAGAGAAAACGGGGATTTTACATATATGCCATATAATGTGGAAGTTTCTTGGTTAAAAAAATGAGATGATGGTGATTTATTACTTTCTCTTATTTTTCACATCGTCCGAGCCTAATTCCAAAATAACCAGTTCGAGGGCAAATGGTTGTCAGTATTCAAGTGATTGAAAAAATTTAAATTTCGCATATGAATTCGAACCTATAGATAAAAATCCTTAATTAGGACAGATATATCACTCCAAAATGACCTTAAACTCAGTTTTTTTCATTATATATACAGATAAGTAAATACATTTAAGTATTTATTTAATCAATCTTAAAAAAAAAAAGAAAAGAAAAATAATAAACCTTGACCGATTACAGTTGGTAAGTTAGAGTTGTGCGTTCTTTATCAGCTGTACTTTTCCAAGAAATAAAACCTTGGACTTGGAAAGGTTTACATATGACCAACATTAATCAAATATATATATGTCACATTGAATTTGTTAATTGGCTATTTCACGTTTTCGCGGGATTGCTGAATTCGTGTAATAAGCAATTGCCTAAATAGGTGCGAGACCACATTTTTGGGCTTGAAATCTAGAACAAAAAAGAAGACGAAATTCAAAACGCAAATTATATAATAAATAAGAAACTATATATATAATATTTAAGATATTATATACATCGCGTATGTTAGCAGCGAAGGAAATTTATATAATTCCAATTATTTATTAATTCAAATGCCCGAAAAAGTAATGGTGTGCCGCCGGGAGTTGAACCACGGATCCATCAATTTATGTACTCGGTGTGCCCTTACCACTAGACCACAGCACCACATTCGGGTATAAGTTCCCAAAAAAAATTTTTTAAGGAGAAATGGACCTAAATCAGGCGCCACAAATTTCTCCGTCGACCAGGCTCAATCTCAATAGAATAATTGAAAAGACCTCAAATTTAATTAATTTAAATAAGAAACTACATATATAATATTTACAAGATTATTATATCGCGTATGCTAGCCAGCGAAGGAAATTTATATAATTCCAATTTTTATTAATTCAAATACCCGATGGTATTTGAATACCCGTATGGGACTAAAAAATAAATGCAGTTTCGTATTTCCTTTATTTCCGTTTAATATGTGGTTTATAAACCACATCCGCAATTGAAGCGTTAAAATAATTTCGAAAACCGGCTGCTGAAATACAAAACAGCCCCTGGAATTACAGGACGGATGGTCACCGTATTAACATAGCTTACGTGAAAGAAACGAGATCAGATCTGACATGATGAATTTTTTATTGAAACTTGTCAAATTATCAATGATTTGCTAAATTAGTTTGAAAATAGCATTAAGTCAAAAAAATAGATATTTACGTGAAGCAATATGATTGATACATGAAGTAATATGATTGATACGACCTGAATTATGGCGAAATAATTAATAGATTATGGATCACGATTCAACATATCGTTTTTTTTTTTGGCTTAAAACTCGACAAACATCATTTTAATTAATGGTATTATTAAACTCAACAGAGTGACTTTTTCCTATGAATTACAATCGCATTTTATATGGTGTCTTTAACTACAGTTTTCATAGTTCATTGATTTAAATGCCTACGGATCGAATAAAACGAGATGATTTCACATTTCAAAAAATTCATCTGTTTATACAGATGACAATTATTGTATATTTTAAGTATGGAAGTTTTAAATGTAAGCAGCAAAATAAATGACTCTCAATTCCCTTAGAGAATTGAAACGTTTCGGTCAAAGTTTATTCGCCCTTCTTCAGTCAATCAAATTAGAATATATTTAATTACAAAGATGGTACTATTTATAATATTATTAAGACTCAATTTCTAATAGGAGAGAGCTGAGTCTGTATATGTATATATATATGCAAAGATAAGTTTTCTCGGGTTAAGTCGCGTGGGGTGCTGAGATTTACTCGACGTTTCGGCTCTCCTTTTGGAGCCATTTTCAAGAGAGAAGGAAGTTAGGAGGTAATGGTGGAGGGGGTTGTTTACGGGGTCGCAGTCTTCCTGGTCCCCAGGTCAATTTGGTGGATGACTCAGAGGCGTGGATTGGTCTCTGAGAGCTGGAGGAAGGTTGGGTGTGTGTAATTGTGTTCGGTTTAGATTGACTACGGGGCCTCAATCTGCCTACTCCCCAAGTCGGTGTATTGGTTGATGCCTCAGAGGTTTGGGTTTGTCTCTGAGAAATGGACAGTGGTTGGTTGTGTGTAATCGGGTTTGTGGTTGGTTGTGTGTAATCGGGTTTGTGTTTGGTTTGGGTTGACTTTGGGGCCGCCTACTTCCCAAGTCGGGGTGTTAGCTCTTGGTTCCCGGGGTCTCAACCTGCCTACTACCCAGGCTGTGCGCAACTCACGGGGGGGGGGAGAAAATAAAAAATAAGATATTAATATTCAATGAATAACCTCACTTAGGATTTGGCACACATTTTTTGTCTGAATCCAAAATGACCGTATTGGGCGAGGCGATTCTTCCAGATGCCTACGGAATATTCAAGTTTGTCGCGAGTTTCTTCACATAGCACCACATCATCGGCGTAAAGAAGGCATCCAGGGGGTCTTTGAAGATCCCGAGTGATGACATCCATACAGACGATGAAGAGCGAGCGTAGGGGACGCCAACTGTAATGGGAAACGGTTCGGAAACTTTGCCGGGCATCTGACTCTGCTTGATGTTCCCTCATACAAGCTCATGTATCCAGCGGATATATTCCTCAGGAATATTGAATTTTTGCAAGTTGTACCCTATCGAACGCTTTTTCAAGGTCGAGGAATGCGACGTGTAGCCCTTTCTGCCCAGCTCGTGCTTTTTCCATAAGTTGACATAATGCAAAAAAATAGCATCAGCCTTGTCCCTCTCTTCTTAACGAATCCACACTGATTTTCACTTACAATGACAATTGAACTAAGGCGATGTTCAATAATCCGCTCCCATATCTTCATGGTGTGCGAAAGAAGACGAATTGGGTTCTGGCACTCGAGTTTGTCGCCTTTCTTTTTCCAGATGGGAACCGTGACACTGGTTGCCCAAGCCTTCGGTACCGTGCCTTGGGTAATTATGGCATTGAAAAAGCGACAGAGCCACCATGCGCCAAGGGTCCAATCGCCCTCAAGACTTCGGCAGGAAAATCGTCAAGGCCAGGGCATTTGCCGTTCTTCATTTGTCGGTCTGTGTTATGAAATGAAAAAGAAATATAAACAGATTTATGCCGAGGAACTTTGACAGATGATACAATTTAATCTATCTCTCTTTAGAATCAGAATTCAAGGCGCATGTCTTTAATCTATCCTAATTAGCCCACGGGATATTATTTAGACCCCTAGCCCGGCCCCAAGGACGAACAAGAATTTAAAGATTGTTTGAATGACCTTTTTTATATGATACATTCAATGGCTTTAAGCATATTTAAAATTGAAAAAGATAGGGTTATTAAAAATCTATCTTTTCTTATTGTTCTATTTTGTTCTATATTATTTAAGACCAATTTTAAGCAAAGATTATAAATAATAAATTTCTAGTTTTATTGGAAAGTGAAATTAATTTTGTCCCTTGTGGACGAAAATAAAGAGAATGCTTAGTTTTAAGAAAATTTTGAAAATTCTCAAACTTCAAAGGCGATGGGCCACCGTTCTGCTTTACAAATGAGTTCAAATTTTGCAAACATTTTTTTAAATATATATCTAACAAAGCTGTGAGTGTTAATTTAAATTTAATTATTTTTTAATGCAATGGAAAAGATCTACGGGTACCTGCTATTAAATTTCTTAAAGAAGATTTGACCTCTATAAATAAGGACCATAAGAAAATTAATTAGATTTTAAAATAAGGGTATTACAAAATTTTATATATATATATATATTTTCTCTATAATAATGTGCCTCTTTCTTTATATACCATATACTTAAGCCTAGCCATCAGGTGGGGACTTAATTGTGCCTCACTGTACATACAGAATTGTCTTTTTTTTGTTTTGAAATAAGATTTATCTTAAATAGTATAAATGCCCGGATAGTCTAGAGATTCCTGGTTCGACTTCCGACGTCCATATAATATAGTCATTTAAACAATATGAAAACACGCCAAAATATATTCTCGAACAAATGTTAAATAAACAATGATTTGCCACATCCTCTTAGAGGCATATATTTCATATTATTTCATTTATTATCTTATAATTCATCATTTTTTTATTCAGACATCTTAATTCAAAAAGACAATAAGTACTTAAGTTTCTAACCAATCTTATCAAAATTAAATTTTATCAAATCTTCAATCGAAAGGTCAAATTTGAATGATTTAAAATTATTAATTAATATATATTATTAAAAAACTTTATAAATACATTTTTTTCAAATATTATTCGAGTCATAGGAGCAAAAAATGGAATTGTTTACAATTGATTTTGTATAAATATTGCTTCATGTGATAATGGGGCAGGGATTTGTTAATTTATCTGAGATGTTTTTGTCGTAGAGACATATATAAGTGTTTTTTTTTCTTGAGCTTATAGGATATATCAATTCCTAGTTTCATTTTGTGTCTTTCTTCCAATCTAATTAATCTACGAGGGCTGATGAACAAAATGTGAGACTGATTTTTACTTTTTTTACTTTCTCTTACCCTATATATGAAATATATATATATATTGAGAGAGAAAGTATTGCGATCATGTCAAAAATTCGATGTCGAGATTTTGATGGATATACATGTTTTGAGAACTCCTGAGTCCAAAAAAGTGGGTCCCGCTAATTGGTCTGTGTGTATGTGTGTCTGTCTGTCTGTGTGGCCATTTTTGAGCATGAAGGAAATGAGCTACGAGGTTGAAATTTTATATTTAAGTTAGACACTCCCCGTAAGTCGTGAAAATAAGCTTTTAAACAAAATCGGTCGGCCAAAAAGTACTAATACTTTACTGATGTACTTTTATAGATTTTCTCAAAATTCGCTCCAAGGATTTTGATTAAAATCCAAAAATCAATTATTTTTCACATGCTCTTTAAAATATATATTCTCATTTTGCCCTTGAAATCTTTTGTAGCACACTTTACTCTTGTACTTCATAGGAAAAACGTAGGAGAAATGGTTGCCATGGTAACAGAATATAAATCTTTTTCTTTTTAGATTAAAATTCATATAAATCAACTATTTTTTAGATGGTCTCAAAAAGTATATCAATAAAATTTTTCGTGAAAATTGTTTTTCAAAGTTGCTGCCTGCCGAAATGTCCTAAAAAGATTTGTGTTTTGTGTCCCTTTGATTGTTAATAAAAGCTAATTTAATTCTTATCTCTTTTTTTGCAGAAAGTGGTCCGAATGCAAATTTCTGGGTATGCAAATTAAGCAATGAGAGTGATATTCCCAAGAAACCGATTAATATTAGAAATGCCACTGTCCGAATCGAATATCCAAAAAATTTCAGGGTTCAATCAAATCATTTAAAAAATATTATCTCTCAAGCAAAAATAATATGGATCGACAATCAAGAACTGACATCAATAGAAGAAAAGGCATTTAGCAATGTTAGAGGGCTTCAAAAACTTGTTATAACAGATAATAAAATTGAGAAAATTGATGCTCTTCATGCAGTTATTGACGATCTCACTGATTTAGTTTACTTTCATTTTGAATCCAATATGGTAGACACATGGCCCAAAGGTAGTAAAATATTTCTAAATAATTTTTTTTAGTAGGTACAAATAAGAAAATTGTATTTTAAATTGATTAGGTAATTATTTAAATCAATGCTATGATTATAAATGAGCCATTCATGTCAAATCGTACAAATTTGATTAAAAAAAATCAAATTTAAAATTTATATTTTAATATTTTCCCATTAATCAGAAGTTTATATAATACCGAGGGCATAAAGCAGTCAAGCTTATAATCCTGACTTGAAAAATAACTCGAGTTCAAATCCACCTCTTGGCAAAATATTATCCAACTCTTTGTCAGATGCCTCCTCCTGAGGAAGGAAACGGGAACCCATCTCAGTATTGTTCCCATGAAAGTTACCACTCAGAGTAATCACAATGTGTCAGGACTGACACCAATAACTGTAGTGGTATATTACTCTTACATACTGTAGTGAGAGGGGGAGGGGGTTATTGCCTCCACCCCCACCTCCCACGGGGGCGTCTATAGTACTACACTTGTCACTGAAAAATACTTTAGTATCATTGAAGGTTTCTCATTTCCTGGGCTTTTTGTCATACCAGATTTCTACAATAAAACTCAAATTCACAATACTTATTAAAATTTTGCATTATATTTCTAATACACATTTTTTTTTTCAGAATTTTCTTATAAAATATTTTCTCCACTAAATTTTCCGAAATTAAGGAGGGTGAGCTTTGCGGAATCTTCTTTTGAAGAATCACCAAACGATGCTTTAAAATGGCTTTCCAATGTTACGTTTGAAGAAATGGGTCTCCAGCACTCACTCATATCCAATGTTGACTTAGGTATTAAATTTTTAAGTTTTAGAATATAATGTATACAAATAATTTTATGATAATATAACTATTTTAGACAACTTGTTCATGTGGGGAATGTTGGTCAAGATGGATTTTAGCCGCCAGATTAAATTATTTAAATTCATATTTGGAATAAATTGATCATTTTTTGTAAACGAAAATTTTAATCTTAAAAACAGATTTCTTTAGTAATTTTTCATCTTCTCTTCTTCTTCTGTCCTCGCCCTTATTATTCCCGCAGTGCGGAGTTTCTTTAGTAATTTTTCAAAAAGTTCTAATTTAACAGATATTTAGTGAAAATAAAGCAAAATTTGAAGATTTTCATTAAAATAGATCCAAATTTGCCAACTTCATATTAGTATCTTTTGATTGTTAATTTCCACTTTTTTCCTTAATGTATTGAAGAATTCGTTTCGTTGATGAGGTTGACAATTTCCTTAATATCTTTTTCAGATACGTTCTTAAGCATCTGCCGTTCACCAGTGCGATTGGACCTGTCAAATAGCAATTTCGGAATGATGCTCTGGCAAAAAGAACTTAAAGATAATAGTAGATCATGTGCTCGATTGGAAGAACTCTCTTTGGCTAAAAGCTTGCTACATGTCGTTCCAGTAGAAATACTCAATATGTTTAACACTACCTTAAAATTTCTTTCTTTGGCCAACAATCCAATAGGCATTCTAAGTAATTTTAGGTGAGTATGTTTTGCCTATATATAAAATACATGCATAATTATTTGGAGAAAAGGTGGAGAAAATAGACTTGAATTCGGCCTTAAAATTCTTTAATTCCCTGAGTCACTAAACGTCACCTATCCTCAGGACAAAGGACGTAAAAAAATTGTTTGTGCCTTCTGCACTAGTAGCATACATTAATAATATTGTTGATTTGAATATGTTGGCTGTATTATGGGAATCAGCTCATCATATGCAATACGTAATAACAAGAGCAGGGGCGTATATAAGGGGGGGGGCGAGGGCCCCCCCCCCCCGAAATTTCCCAAACACATATACATATATAGGGATATACAGACATCAGCGCAACAAATTTTTCCGCAGGATGGAAAACTTTGGTTTCGCAAAGGAAAAAATGTTCCGCAAAAAATTTCGTGTGAAGAAAAATTAGTTTCTTAAAAAAAAATTTTCCGCAGAAAAATTTTCAGTTCGGCCCCCCCCCCCCGAAAAAAATTTCTATATACGCCCCTGAACAAGAGCCGCTCTGTCTCAAGTACCGAATTGGTTTCTTACATAAATATAAGTCAATTAATGAATTTTATATCACGATAAAAATTAATAGCCAATGATAATCAATTTTTGGGGCCCTAGCGCCTTGTTTATGATCCGCTCCTGGTGCGAACAAAGTATTTAAAATGAAAACAAATTTGATAATTTACGTCAAGTACCAAATATGCGTATTTTTTATTTAAAAATGTATATATTTATATAATGATTTTTTATTTTCAGAGTATATGAAAATGGAATGAGAAATAGAAAGAATAATACTGTAATAAAACCAAAGACATCCACAGATGAATATATTTTAAATTTACCATTATTGGAAGAACTTGACTTGAGTTCCTGTGGGATAGCAAATATCCCAAAAAACTATTTTTCGATGATGCCCAAATTAAAATACCTCCATTTGGCTAATAACAAAATTTTTGAAATCGATCAAGGAACATTCAGCTATTTGACCAACCTCTGTTATCTGAACTTAGATAGTAACCTTGCTTCTTATAGTTTAATATATTCTCTCAATCTTACCTCTCTTAGGTCCTTAACTGAGTTAGATTATTCTAATTCGCCACTTTATCAATTAAAATCTTCTTTTTTGAGAGGATATGAGAGTAAATTAAAAAATCTTTCACTTGTTGATACAAGTTTAAATTATATTGAAAATGGTTTCTTTTCAAATTTTCCTGATTTAATTTTTTTAAATATAAGCAAAAATCCAAATTTATCGGATTATAATTTATCAAAAGTTTTTGAAAATACCACATCTCTAGAAATATTAGATTTATCTTTTTGTGATTTAGAATTTCAAGATAATTCCCAACTCTTTAATAATGTCAATGGATTAAAAGAATTATATTTAAGAAATAATTTTATAAAAAATTTAAGTTATATTGAATTTGGAAAACTTAAAAATTTGAAAATTTTAGATTTAACATTTAATCAAATTGTACATTGGTCAGAAAAAAGTGTATTTTTAAATACTAATTTACGACATTTGTTTTTGGATCATAATAAATTAATTATTATAACGGATGTAATGTTAGAGGATTTTATAAATATCAGAAGAGTAAGTTTACGTGGCAATTCATTCTATTGCGATTGTAATGTTATTAAATTGGTAGATTTGTTAAAAAACAATAAAATTACTATTAGAGGTTGGAACAAAACAGGAGTATATCAGTGTATCACAAATAATATGGAATTCTATGATTTCACAGATATCAATGCAACACAATTGGATTGTAATAAGACAACTGAAAATGTCAAATTAACTCCAGAAAAAGTTGTTAATTATAGTGCTACCATAATTATAGCAGTTTCAGTTTCTATCGGTTTTGTTATTTTGGCTTATATTATTCACGCAAAAAGGTATCCAATTCGGTCATTTGCTATTTCTTTGAAAAATTCTTCATTGTTAAGTTTAATTTATAAACCTAACAAAAGTCCCGATAAAATATATAATTATGATGTATTTATTTCATATTCTGATAAAGATCGTTTTTGGGTATTAAACGATTTATTAGTTAATTTAGAATCTGATTTAGATATCAAAGTTTGTTTACACGAACGGGATTTTCAGGTGGGAATAAGTATTTTAGAAAATATTTTTTCTTGTTTAGATAATAGTCGATATATTTTATTAGTAATATCAAGTTCATTTTTGAAAAGTAATTGGTGTCAATTTGAGTTACAATTAGCACAGCATCGTTTACTAGAAACAAAACGCGAAGAATTAATAATTATTCTTTTGGAAGATATTCCAAAACATTCTAGACCAAAAATGTTAAGCTACCTAATGCAAACTAAAACATATTTATTGTGGCCGAATAATAAGAACGATAATTCAATAAATATATTTTGGAAACGGTTAAGAAAAGCACTAGTGCCCTTTTCTGAAAGAAAAACTGTTTCTACGGTTTGAAACATTCCCAGTAATTTTATTTATGAATCTTAAATTATTAACGACTGATTCTCAAAGGTTTAATGAAATTAATATTTCAATTAAATCTTTCCTTTTTATAGATATTAATAAATAGTATTTTTAAAATACTAAGAGACGTGTGTTCGTACAAATGAGTATTTTTGATGGACCAAAGTATTTCCTAACATTAATATTTATTTTAAAACGTTATCTTTACATTTTCATTGCTTTTTTTCATCCACATATCAAATGAATATGACTGACTTATTTCTTCTTCCCTAATTTATAAACAGGTCTATTCTCTAAAAACAGACGTTAACATTTAACATCATAAATTGGGTGTTAAAAAGTAATAACACAAGCGTTAAAAAATACTATTCTCTAAACCAAGTTTTAACAGCGACGTTAACATTTTACTTTTTAGCACCAGGTGTTAACGATCCATATGAAGATCTGCTTGTTAGTGTTTTTACACCCCTCGGTAACCTCTCGCGCATGCGTATTACTAACTTGATTTGTTATTTTCAATCTAGTAGGCCTATCTGACACACCAGCGTTAAAAAATGTTATTCTCTAAACCAAGTTTTAACAGCGACGTTACATGTTGCCTTTATCTCAAAGCTGTCAAAATCATAACCTTACTTTTTAGGTTAAAGACGCCATTTTATGTATTAAATAAAAACGTTAAAATATTATTCCTAGACATGACATTAATTTTTAACACTATTGACTAAATGTTAAAGCTTTGGGGTTAAACTTTTTGCTTAAGAATAGCAATTTGAGGCAAGGAGATGTTAAAATGAATTAACGCTGATTTCAGATGTTAAACGTTAACGTTTTTGCCTAGAGAATAGACCTGAAAGTGTGTTTTTTTAATACCAAAATTTAAATTTTAATTTATAAATACCAGTAATATTTAATTAAAAGTTGAAAAACTCATTATTAATTAAAATGAATATTAATTAACTTATATTTGGCTTGTCAATTCAATGAAAAAATTTCAAATTCAATTGATCAAAAGGAGCTTTGATGAGTTAATAGCAAACGGTCCAATTCAAAAGACTGCAGTTTAATGTTGGACACCGTCAGGTGTTTTTCGTTAAATAAAAACTGAATTTTGAATTCTTTATTTTTATTGTTTACAGATGCATCTGTTTCGGTGTGAAGATAATTTTAGTAAAGATAAACTTGTACTTGAGTATATATATAATTAAGTTTTATATAATTTTATAACAAAATGAGATATACTTATAAAATAAAGAAGAATAGCAATTACTTATTGTAACAAGTATCTGTTTATTCTATTTTAGTTCTGAAGATGACCGAAACAGATGCATCTGTAAAAAAACAAAATTAAAAAATTCGAAATTTAGTCAAAAACACATGATATCGTCCAACAATCAACTGCAAAGAATAGAGGCGTGTCTTGAATAGTTAAGAAACCGGACAGAATCACCGCTAATCAAACTGTCTTTTCACACCTACTTAATTTATTTAATTTAAATATATGGAATGAATAACGCTATTCATTTTTTTAGGTCTTTATCGGTATATGAGGCCATTTATATTCCGTTATTATTTGTTAATTTGAAAAAAAAAAAATATTGAACATTTTTTCCTTTTATTTTAATAAAATATAGAAGAAAATGTGTGCCTAGGAATTACAAGTTTTCCATTCTTAAATTACTTTACACATTTTAAGAAATTGTGCACTTACATGTTGTGAGAGTCCATTTATGAAAAAGCTGTTTAGGTTGAGGAATATGTTCGAATAAATGTATTTCAATTATTCCTCCAAGTATAACATAATTTCTTAAATTTATCTCGTCTGGTTCAAGTTTCATTTCATATAATTTTTTGAAATCGCTTCTGCTATGATCTGAAAAATTTAAATAATACATTAACAATTGTAGAGGTATTGAATGTTTAGGAAGGTAGTTAAGAAAAATGGGTGAAATTAAAAATAAATTTCATTGATTGTTAATAAATTCCGTTTTAAGTATTTAATAAAAAAAGACAAAATTAATTTTAATTTGAAATTTATTAAAAAAAAAAAAAAAAATTTAAACAAGTGAATTGGCGAAAAAACACTTTTATCTTGGTCTGGTCTGCTAATTCAGAACCAGACAGAGAGATCTTTTTCAACCCAGCAAGTAAACACTGAAGATATTTATCTCCTTTTTACGAGAACCCTTCCATTCTATTAAATATACAAATCAAACACTAGGTTATTTGTTTCCAAAGTTTTATTAATTTAAAATTAACACTTAATACGTATTTCGACAATTAATTGTCATCATCAGAAGTGCCACGTAATTGTCTAAATATGTATTAAGTGTTAATTTTTAATTAATAAAACCTTTCAAACAAATAACCTAGTGTTTGATTTGTATATTTAATTTTAATTTAGAAAATGTTTCAACGAGAATCAACGGTTGAAAGTTTAAATCTTATTTGGAAAATAATTTTATTTATTTGTTGCCATTTATTATCATTACATTCTAAATGTTTTTTTTTTTTTGGTCTTTCGAGCTGATTCTATTACTGAATAATTAATAAATTTATTTATTTACAAAAATAATTAACCAATGAAGTACGTGGCTGTTGATTTATACAAAAGGAAGGGAGCAGGGGCAGCCAAAAAATTAAAGCCTCCGACTTTATTCTTCCATCATGAATCTTTCAAATTGTAATGTCCCGAAATGGATGAGTAAATTTAATTGTATTGTGCCCATATGACAACTCCGTGACATTACACTTTGAAAGACTATTGATAGGAGACTAAAGTTTTCCCGAAACGTCTCGGTAATTGGTGAAAATCGGAAGTTTAATTCTTTGGCTGCTCCTGCTCCCTTCCTTTTGCAAAAAGAATTAAATCCACCAAAGCGATATCTCGTGTGTTAGTTAAGTCAAGTGAATTTCATAATTCATAATTGGACCCTGTTATGCATTAGTGTGTCAAGCGCCAAAAAATTAAAAATTGAGTTAAGCACGGAATATTGTTTCAAATGCTATAATTAATAGTATTTTTTATGAAATATGTCCTTAAAAAATTTATATATAATGTTACTTGCACAATTGACAAAAAAAATTATATATAATCTAATCAAAACAAAAAACTTTAATGTTAATTTTCTCAAAACTCGGTAGCTGGCGCTTGACACACTAATGCGTAACAGGGTCCAATTATTATAAGTGTATTCTACATGAGGACAGCTCGAAAATAAGCATAGAGATGACGTCAAATAAAATTTTTCTCAAGTTGAATCCTTTCGTATAGTGAGGATTAATATTAAAGCACATCCAACCTCATGTGATTATTTCATTGTTTAAAAAAAAAAATATGAAAAATTTCTTTTATAAAAAGAATTAAATAATCAGATTAGAAAATGCATGGGTGTACTTTTAATATTATCTCTGACTTGACATACTTGCATTCAGTAAATTGCTCTTTGTCATCTATTAAAATATAACGGACAAAATTTGATGCTTCTGGAAAATATGTGGCGTAGTAAAAATAAAATATTTTAATTTGAAAGGGTGACAACAGAATTATTTCTGTCTTGTCTTATTACTAAGAACAAACTACTGAATCAACCTTTTAATAATAATGATCATTTCTTTGTAAATTGTATATGATCTAAAACTTAAAAATGATGGAAAAGTGATGAAGTTACCAATATCTTGTTTGTCACATCCTTCAGGAAGTTCAAACGAATTGGATTCATTTGAATAATGATCATAGCTTGTATACATTCCACGAATTGTCATATATTTGCCTTTAAGACTTTCAGGAAGTGAAATATGCAGGCCCATTGCAGGGAAACTACATTCTCCAACGCTGAAATAAATATTTAATAAATTTAATATTTCCGTGATAGGTTCTATATCTTAAAAACAATTTAAGATATGGAAACTAAATATTTTTCATGAAAAAAAAAAAACTAGAATAAATTAAAAATGTAAAAAATTATTAGATGTTGAGGAGACAGAGCTAGAAGAAATTTTATGATCAGCTTAACTCTAATTCCTCCAAAATTTTGATAAATTACGTGTGTGCAACTTGGAGTTAGCTGAGTTTATTTTCACCCAATTAGTTGAATATGAATAAATTTAATATTTATCAAATTTTTCTGGCTAGGTGCCTGCTAGAATACTCAATGTGTGTGTGTGGGGGGGGGGGGGGGGTGCACATAATGGGAGGAAAATAACATGTATTAGACGAGGAAATAAAAAAAATAATAGCAGCTATTGATTATTTCATTTATTAGGCTGACGTTTCGGTCTTGATTAAAACGCATCTTCTGAGATTGTGGGCTGTCAATATAGGCACGTAAATAAATATTCTTTCATATAGTTTTAGTATGAACATATAAATAAGGTATTTATATGTTCATATAAAACCATTTGATTGAATTATTATTGAAGTTTTTAATTAAAGACCACATCTTATATTAATCATTTATTAAAATTATAAATACTGTACAACGTTTCCACTGCTTACTCTGCAGTCGTTTTCAAGTATTATGCTCTTGTTCCGACTCAAGTGAACTAATATCTAAGAGATCGTTATGTGCATTTGAAAACGACTGCAGAATAAGCAGTCGAAACGTTGCACAGTATTTATATTTTTAATAAATAATTAATAACAAAATGTGGTCTATAATTAAAAACTCCCATAATAATAATAATACAAACCACAAAAGCTTTAATAAACATGTATATGATTGAATATGGTATATAAATAAGGTATTTATATGTTCATATTAAACTATACAATTGAATATTTATTTAAGTGCCTATATTGAGAGCCCATAAGCTCTGAAGATGGTCTTAATCAAGACCGAAACCTCAGTTTAGTGGGCCTTAATAAATGAAATAATCAAAAGCTGCTATTCTTTTTATTTCCACATCAACTATTCCAGCTAAAAAATCTGCATCATTCAATAACCTGTATTCTTCAGAAACATGCAGATTTGGCTCAGGCAATGATGTTAGACTCCAAATGTGTACTTGAAGATCTTCGGATAATATTTTGTAATTGTATAGATTGAGGCCGATCCTCTCAAGCTGCTCATCTCGACGACTAAGTAATTCAAAAGAGGCATGGGCTACACACTTGCGAAGCGTTTCACGGAATTCTTTATGTAACTATAAAGATAATACTTATTAAAGTTTAATATAAATAAATATTTGGATGAGCCCGGCACAAAAATTTCTTTCGGGTCTGTCTAAAATCTAAAATAATGCAATCATTTAAAAAAAATATAGCCTATTGTAATTAAAAAAATTAGCAATAGGCTAATATACCTGTTATTTAATTAATTAATAATATCTAATACAATAAATAATGAAATTTAAAATATTCACCATTTTCCAATCTATTATTTTATCCGTGCTTGAGTTGAGTGGATAATTTATTACATCCATTAATTTGTCCATTACCTAAAAAATATTTGTTAATTATTATTTAAATTTAATTTTATATTTTTTTTTATAATAAATAAAATACTCTTGTTAATATGTTTCCAATCACTTGACATTCCTACATCATACCTCCAAAAGATGATCTACTAAAATAACTTCTTGAAGGAAGTATCTGGCACTTGGAACCCCCCTCCCTTTTAATATTTTTTTCATGTTTCATATTTAAGTGTTTTTTTCTTTTACTCTCACATATATACTTATTGCAAGTATTATTATTATTAAATTATACTTATAATAAATTAATCAAAATCTATATAATCCTTTTCTGCCAATCTAATAATAAAATATGATGCTGTACAGGGCCGGAACTAGGAGCTTCCTTACAAGGGGGGCAACATTTAATTTGCCGCCCCTCCTTACTAATATTAAAAGCCGCCCCTCCCTTTCCCCGCGCTGTCACTGTAACTAAGCCAAATTGATTTTAAAATTTTTATTTTTATAAATCTAGAGTCTAAAATCTTCTCACCTCTAAAATTTTGCTGCCCTAGACCCTGGCATCACGGGCCTAAGCATATATTCACCACGAATAATGGTAATTCTTGTTTCTTAGAAGAGGTGGGAATTTGAAATACGAATATATTTATAAATTAGGCATAATATAGTTAAGTAGAATTTGTTAATTTCTTGGATACCTTTGATTGCGATATGTTCACTTTTTAAACGTTTCTTAATATCTAATTTCCGAGTGGCAAAATTTGTATTTGATGTTGAAAAAGGTATAGGTAATCTGAAGGCTAAAGAGTCCACTACCTAGAGGTGGCAAATGCCTAAATCCGCACCTGCTAATTTCATTTTGTTTTTTACATGCCCCCACTGCCCTCCTCCCTAGATCCGGCCCTGTGTGTAACCACCACACGATGGCATTTTGATGGCATACATGTTGCAGAATATTTTGTCATTACATTTTATCTTTGAATGGAAATTATTTGAATGTGACAAAAATAAAGAAAATTTCCAATCATGTCTTACATGCTACTTATTTAAATTTTATAGTATTTTACTTTAAAAGCGAATCTGGAATAATTTTTTTGAACACGAAAAAATGTAGGCCTACTTACTTTGCATACGTAAGGTACTCGATGCAAAACATCTTGAATATCTTCGTTTTCTGATTTTGATTGCCACATCCGCAAATACATAGTGACACTTGCAATGGAATTCATTCTAGGTTCGTCTGGTGAATCCTTATATTTTATAAACTGAAATTAATTTAAATTATTAAGCGAAATACACACTTTGCCATATGACATGTGAATTAATTTTATTATTTGGAGCATAAGGTATTAAATCATTGTA